>CM057470.1:124939425-124954425 GCA_030035585.1 Dugong dugon
GTTAGGGTTAGGGTTAGGGTTAGGGTTAGGGTTAGGGTTAGGGTTAGGGTTAGGGTTAGGGTTAGGGTTAGGGTTAGGGTTAGGGTTAGGGTTAGGGTTAGGGTTAGGGTTAGGGTTAGGGTTAGGGTTAGGGTTAGGGTTAGGGTTAGGGTTAGGGTTAGGGTTAGGGTTAGGGTTAGGGTTAGGGTTAGGGTTAGGGTTAGGGTTAGGGTTAGGGTTAGGGTTAGGGTTAGGGTTAGGGTTAGGGTTAGGGTTAGGGTTAGGGTTAGGGTTAGGGTTAGGGTTAGGGTTAGGGTTAGGGTTAGGGTTAGGGTTAGGGTTAGGGTTAGGGTTAGGGTTAGGGTTAGGGTTAGGGTTAGGGTTAGGGTTAGGGTTAGGGTTAGGGTTAGGGTTAGGGTTAGGGTTAGGGTTAGGGTTAGGGTTAGGGTTAGGGTTAGGGTTAGGGTTAGGGTTAGGGTTAGGGTTAGGGTTAGGGTTAGGGTTAGGGTTAGGGTTAGGGTTAGGGTTAGGGTTAGGGTTAGGGTTAGGGTTAGGGTTAGGGTTAGGGTTAGGGTTAGGGTTAGGGTTAGGGTTAGGGTTAGGGTTAGGGTTAGGGTTAGGGTTAGGGTTAGGGTTAGGGTTAGGGTTAGGGTTAGGGTTAGGGTTAGGGTTAGGGTTAGGGTTAGGGTTAGGGTTAGGGTTAGGGTTAGGGTTAGGGTTAGGGTTAGGGTTAGGGTTAGGGTTAGGGTTAGGGTTAGGGTTAGGGTTAGGGTTAGGGTTAGGGTTAGGGTTAGGGTTAGGGTTAGGGTTAGGGTTAGGGTTAGGGTTAGGGTTAGGGTTAGGGTTAGGGTTAGGGTTAGGGTTAGGGTTAGGGTTAGGGTTAGGGTTAGGGTTAGGGTTAGGGTTAGGGTTAGGGTTAGGGTTAGGGTTAGGGTTAGGGTTAGGGTTAGGGTTAGGGTTAGGGTTAGGGTTAGGGTTAGGGTTAGGGTTAGGGTTAGGGTTAGGGTTAGGGTTAGGGTTAGGGTTAGGGTTAGGGTTAGGGTTAGGGTTAGGGTTAGGGTTAGGGTTAGGGTTAGGGTTAGGGTTAGGGTTAGGGTTAGGGTTAGGGTTAGGGTTAGGGTTAGGGTTAGGGTTAGGGTTAGGGTTAGGGTTAGGGTTAGGGTTAGGGTTAGGGTTAGGGTTAGGGTTAGGGTTAGGGTTAGGGTTAGGGTTAGGGTTAGGGTTAGGGTTAGGGTTAGGGTTAGGGTTAGGGTTAGGGTTAGGGTTAGGGTTAGGGTTAGGGTTAGGGTTAGGGTTAGGGTTAGGGTTAGGGTTAGGGTTAGGGTTAGGGTTAGGGTTAGGGTTAGGGTTAGGGTTAGGGTTAGGGTTAGGGTTAGGGTTAGGGTTAGGGTTAGGGTTAGGGTTAGGGTTAGGGTTAGGGTTAGGGTTAGGGTTAGGGTTAGGGTTAGGGTTAGGGTTAGGGTTAGGGTTAGGGTTAGGGTTAGGGTTAGGGTTAGGGTTAGGGTTAGGGTTAGGGTTAGGGTTAGGGTTAGGGTTAGGGTTAGGGTTAGGGTTAGGGTTAGGGTTAGGGTTAGGGTTAGGGTTAGGGTTAGGGTTAGGGTTAGGGTTAGGGTTAGGGTTAGGGTTAGGGTTAGGGTTAGGGTTAGGGTTAGGGTTAGGGTTAGGGTTAGGGTTAGGGTTAGGGTTAGGGTTAGGGTTAGGGTTAGGGTTAGGGTTAGGGTTAGGGTTAGGGTTAGGGTTAGGGTTAGGGTTAGGGTTAGGGTTAGGGTTAGGGTTAGGGTTAGGGTTAGGGTTAGGGTTAGGGTTAGGGTTAGGGTTAGGGTTAGGGTTAGGGTTAGGGTTAGGGTTAGGGTTAGGGTTAGGGTTAGGGTTAGGGTTAGGGTTAGGGTTAGGGTTAGGGTTAGGGTTAGGGTTAGGGTTAGGGTTAGGGTTAGGGTTAGGGTTAGGGTTAGGGTTAGGGTTAGGGTTAGGGTTAGGGTTAGGGTTAGGGTTAGGGTTAGGGTTAGGGTTAGGGTTAGGGTTAGGGTTAGGGTTAGGGTTAGGGTTAGGGTTAGGGTTAGGGTTAGGGTTAGGGTTAGGGTTAGGGTTAGGGTTAGGGTTAGGGTTAGGGTTAGGGTTAGGGTTAGGGTTAGGGTTAGGGTTAGGGTTAGGGTTAGGGTTAGGGTTAGGGTTAGGGTTAGGGTTAGGGTTAGGGTTAGGGTTAGGGTTAGGGTTAGGGTTAGGGTTAGGGTTAGGGTTAGGGTTAGGGTTAGGGTTAGGGTTAGGGTTAGGGTTAGGGTTAGGGTTAGGGTTAGGGTTAGGGTTAGGGTTAGGGTTAGGGTTAGGGTTAGGGTTAGGGTTAGGGTTAGGGTTAGGGTTAGGGTTAGGGTTAGGGTTAGGGTTAGGGTTAGGGTTAGGGTTAGGGTTAGGGTTAGGGTTAGGGTTAGGGTTAGGGTTAGGGTTAGGGTTAGGGTTAGGGTTAGGGTTAGGGTTAGGGTTAGGGTTAGGGTTAGGGTTAGGGTTAGGGTTAGGGTTAGGGTTAGGGTTAGGGTTAGGGTTAGGGTTAGGGTTAGGGTTAGGGTTAGGGTTAGGGTTAGGGTTAGGGTTAGGGTTAGGGTTAGGGTTAGGGTTAGGGTTAGGGTTAGGGTTAGGGTTAGGGTTAGGGTTAGGGTTAGGGTTAGGGTTAGGGTTAGGGTTAGGGTTAGGGTTAGGGTTAGGGTTAGGGTTAGGGTTAGGGTTAGGGTTAGGGTTAGGGTTAGGGTTAGGGTTAGGGTTAGGGTTAGGGTTAGGGTTAGGGTTAGGGTTAGGGTTAGGGTTAGGGTTAGGGTTAGGGTTAGGGTTAGGGTTAGGGTTAGGGTTAGGGTTAGGGTTAGGGTTAGGGTTAGGGTTAGGGTTAGGGTTAGGGTTAGGGTTAGGGTTAGGGTTAGGGTTAGGGTTAGGGTTAGGGTTAGGGTTAGGGTTAGGGTTAGGGTTAGGGTTAGGGTTAGGGTTAGGGTTAGGGTTAGGGTTAGGGTTAGGGTTAGGGTTAGGGTTAGGGTTAGGGTTAGGGTTAGGGTTAGGGTTAGGGTTAGGGTTAGGGTTAGGGTTAGGGTTAGGGTTAGGGTTAGGGTTAGGGTTAGGGTTAGGGTTAGGGTTAGGGTTAGGGTTAGGGTTAGGGTTAGGGTTAGGGTTAGGGTTAGGGTTAGGGTTAGGGTTAGGGTTAGGGTTAGGGTTAGGGTTAGGGTTAGGGTTAGGGTTAGGGTTAGGGTTAGGGTTAGGGTTAGGGTTAGGGTTAGGGTTAGGGTTAGGGTTAGGGTTAGGGTTAGGGTTAGGGTTAGGGTTAGGGTTAGGGTTAGGGTTAGGGTTAGGGTTAGGGTTAGGGTTAGGGTTAGGGTTAGGGTTAGGGTTAGGGTTAGGGTTAGGGTTAGGGTTAGGGTTAGGGTTAGGGTTAGGGTTAGGGTTAGGGTTAGGGTTAGGGTTAGGGTTAGGGTTAGGGTTAGGGTTAGGGTTAGGGTTAGGGTTAGGGTTAGGGTTAGGGTTAGGGTTAGGGTTAGGGTTAGGGTTAGGGTTAGGGTTAGGGTTAGGGTTAGGGTTAGGGTTAGGGTTAGGGTTAGGGTTAGGGTTAGGGTTAGGGTTAGGGTTAGGGTTAGGGTTAGGGTTAGGGTTAGGGTTAGGGTTAGGGTTAGGGTTAGGGTTAGGGTTAGGGTTAGGGTTAGGGTTAGGGTTAGGGTTAGGGTTAGGGTTAGGGTTAGGGTTAGGGTTAGGGTTAGGGTTAGGGTTAGGGTTAGGGTTAGGGTTAGGGTTAGGGTTAGGGTTAGGGTTAGGGTTAGGGTTAGGGTTAGGGTTAGGGTTAGGGTTAGGGTTAGGGTTAGGGTTAGGGTTAGGGTTAGGGTTAGGGTTAGGGTTAGGGTTAGGGTTAGGGTTAGGGTTAGGGTTAGGGTTAGGGTTAGGGTTAGGGTTAGGGTTAGGGTTAGGGTTAGGGTTAGGGTTAGGGTTAGGGTTAGGGTTAGGGTTAGGGTTAGGGTTAGGGTTAGGGTTAGGGTTAGGGTTAGGGTTAGGGTTAGGGTTAGGGTTAGGGTTAGGGTTAGGGTTAGGGTTAGGGTTAGGGTTAGGGTTAGGGTTAGGGTTAGGGTTAGGGTTAGGGTTAGGGTTAGGGTTAGGGTTAGGGTTAGGGTTAGGGTTAGGGTTAGGGTTAGGGTTAGGGTTAGGGTTAGGGTTAGGGTTAGGGTTAGGGTTAGGGTTAGGGTTAGGGTTAGGGTTAGGGTTAGGGTTAGGGTTAGGGTTAGGGTTAGGGTTAGGGTTAGGGTTAGGGTTAGGGTTAGGGTTAGGGTTAGGGTTAGGGTTAGGGTTAGGGTTAGGGTTAGGGTTAGGGTTAGGGTTAGGGTTAGGGTTAGGGTTAGGGTTAGGGTTAGGGTTAGGGTTAGGGTTAGGGTTAGGGTTAGGGTTAGGGTTAGGGTTAGGGTTAGGGTTAGGGTTAGGGTTAGGGTTAGGGTTAGGGTTAGGGTTAGGGTTAGGGTTAGGGTTAGGGTTAGGGTTAGGGTTAGGGTTAGGGTTAGGGTTAGGGTTAGGGTTAGGGTTAGGGTTAGGGTTAGGGTTAGGGTTAGGGTTAGGGTTAGGGTTAGGGTTAGGGTTAGGGTTAGGGTTAGGGTTAGGGTTAGGGTTAGGGTTAGGGTTAGGGTTAGGGTTAGGGTTAGGGTTAGGGTTAGGGTTAGGGTTAGGGTTAGGGTTAGGGTTAGGGTTAGGGTTAGGGTTAGGGTTAGGGTTAGGGTTAGGGTTAGGGTTAGGGTTAGGGTTAGGGTTAGGGTTAGGGTTAGGGTTAGGGTTAGGGTTAGGGTTAGGGTTAGGGTTAGGGTTAGGGTTAGGGTTAGGGTTAGGGTTAGGGTTAGGGTTAGGGTTAGGGTTAGGGTTAGGGTTAGGGTTAGGGTTAGGGTTAGGGTTAGGGTTAGGGTTAGGGTTAGGGTTAGGGTTAGGGTTAGGGTTAGGGTTAGGGTTAGGGTTAGGGTTAGGGTTAGGGTTAGGGTTAGGGTTAGGGTTAGGGTTAGGGTTAGGGTTAGGGTTAGGGTTAGGGTTAGGGTTAGGGTTAGGGTTAGGGTTAGGGTTAGGGTTAGGGTTAGGGTTAGGGTTAGGGTTAGGGTTAGGGTTAGGGTTAGGGTTAGGGTTAGGGTTAGGGTTAGGGTTAGGGTTAGGGTTAGGGTTAGGGTTAGGGTTAGGGTTAGGGTTAGGGTTAGGGTTAGGGTTAGGGTTAGGGTTAGGGTTAGGGTTAGGGTTAGGGTTAGGGTTAGGGTTAGGGTTAGGGTTAGGGTTAGGGTTAGGGTTAGGGTTAGGGTTAGGGTTAGGGTTAGGGTTAGGGTTAGGGTTAGGGTTAGGGTTAGGGTTAGGGTTAGGGTTAGGGTTAGGGTTAGGGTTAGGGTTAGGGTTAGGGTTAGGGTTAGGGTTAGGGTTAGGGTTAGGGTTAGGGTTAGGGTTAGGGTTAGGGTTAGGGTTAGGGTTAGGGTTAGGGTTAGGGTTAGGGTTAGGGTTAGGGTTAGGGTTAGGGTTAGGGTTAGGGTTAGGGTTAGGGTTAGGGTTAGGGTTAGGGTTAGGGTTAGGGTTAGGGTTAGGGTTAGGGTTAGGGTTAGGGTTAGGGTTAGGGTTAGGGTTAGGGTTAGGGTTAGGGTTAGGGTTAGGGTTAGGGTTAGGGTTAGGGTTAGGGTTAGGGTTAGGGTTAGGGTTAGGGTTAGGGTTAGGGTTAGGGTTAGGGTTAGGGTTAGGGTTAGGGTTAGGGTTAGGGTTAGGGTTAGGGTTAGGGTTAGGGTTAGGGTTAGGGTTAGGGTTAGGGTTAGGGTTAGGGTTAGGGTTAGGGTTAGGGTTAGGGTTAGGGTTAGGGTTAGGGTTAGGGTTAGGGTTAGGGTTAGGGTTAGGGTTAGGGTTAGGGTTAGGGTTAGGGTTAGGGTTAGGGTTAGGGTTAGGGTTAGGGTTAGGGTTAGGGTTAGGGTTAGGGTTAGGGTTAGGGTTAGGGTTAGGGTTAGGGTTAGGGTTAGGGTTAGGGTTAGGGTTAGGGTTAGGGTTAGGGTTAGGGTTAGGGTTAGGGTTAGGGTTAGGGTTAGGGTTAGGGTTAGGGTTAGGGTTAGGGTTAGGGTTAGGGTTAGGGTTAGGGTTAGGGTTAGGGTTAGGGTTAGGGTTAGGGTTAGGGTTAGGGTTAGGGTTAGGGTTAGGGTTAGGGTTAGGGTTAGGGTTAGGGTTAGGGTTAGGGTTAGGGTTAGGGTTAGGGTTAGGGTTAGGGTTAGGGTTAGGGTTAGGGTTAGGGTTAGGGTTAGGGTTAGGGTTAGGGTTAGGGTTAGGGTTAGGGTTAGGGTTAGGGTTAGGGTTAGGGTTAGGGTTAGGGTTAGGGTTAGGGTTAGGGTTAGGGTTAGGGTTAGGGTTAGGGTTAGGGTTAGGGTTAGGGTTAGGGTTAGGGTTAGGGTTAGGGTTAGGGTTAGGGTTAGGGTTAGGGTTAGGGTTAGGGTTAGGGTTAGGGTTAGGGTTAGGGTTAGGGTTAGGGTTAGGGTTAGGGTTAGGGTTAGGGTTAGGGTTAGGGTTAGGGTTAGGGTTAGGGTTAGGGTTAGGGTTAGGGTTAGGGTTAGGGTTAGGGTTAGGGTTAGGGTTAGGGTTAGGGTTAGGGTTAGGGTTAGGGTTAGGGTTAGGGTTAGGGTTAGGGTTAGGGTTAGGGTTAGGGTTAGGGTTAGGGTTAGGGTTAGGGTTAGGGTTAGGGTTAGGGTTAGGGTTAGGGTTAGGGTTAGGGTTAGGGTTAGGGTTAGGGTTAGGGTTAGGGTTAGGGTTAGGGTTAGGGTTAGGGTTAGGGTTAGGGTTAGGGTTAGGGTTAGGGTTAGGGTTAGGGTTAGGGTTAGGGTTAGGGTTAGGGTTAGGGTTAGGGTTAGGGTTAGGGTTAGGGTTAGGGTTAGGGTTAGGGTTAGGGTTAGGGTTAGGGTTAGGGTTAGGGTTAGGGTTAGGGTTAGGGTTAGGGTTAGGGTTAGGGTTAGGGTTAGGGTTAGGGTTAGGGTTAGGGTTAGGGTTAGGGTTAGGGTTAGGGTTAGGGTTAGGGTTAGGGTTAGGGTTAGGGTTAGGGTTAGGGTTAGGGTTAGGGTTAGGGTTAGGGTTAGGGTTAGGGTTAGGGTTAGGGTTAGGGTTAGGGTTAGGGTTAGGGTTAGGGTTAGGGTTAGGGTTAGGGTTAGGGTTAGGGTTAGGGTTAGGGTTAGGGTTAGGGTTAGGGTTAGGGTTAGGGTTAGGGTTAGGGTTAGGGTTAGGGTTAGGGTTAGGGTTAGGGTTAGGGTTAGGGTTAGGGTTAGGGTTAGGGTTAGGGTTAGGGTTAGGGTTAGGGTTAGGGTTAGGGTTAGGGTTAGGGTTAGGGTTAGGGTTAGGGTTAGGGTTAGGGTTAGGGTTAGGGTTAGGGTTAGGGTTAGGGTTAGGGTTAGGGTTAGGGTTAGGGTTAGGGTTAGGGTTAGGGTTAGGGTTAGGGTTAGGGTTAGGGTTAGGGTTAGGGTTAGGGTTAGGGTTAGGGTTAGGGTTAGGGTTAGGGTTAGGGTTAGGGTTAGGGTTAGGGTTAGGGTTAGGGTTAGGGTTAGGGTTAGGGTTAGGGTTAGGGTTAGGGTTAGGGTTAGGGTTAGGGTTAGGGTTAGGGTTAGGGTTAGGGTTAGGGTTAGGGTTAGGGTTAGGGTTAGGGTTAGGGTTAGGGTTAGGGTTAGGGTTAGGGTTAGGGTTAGGGTTAGGGTTAGGGTTAGGGTTAGGGTTAGGGTTAGGGTTAGGGTTAGGGTTAGGGTTAGGGTTAGGGTTAGGGTTAGGGTTAGGGTTAGGGTTAGGGTTAGGGTTAGGGTTAGGGTTAGGGTTAGGGTTAGGGTTAGGGTTAGGGTTAGGGTTAGGGTTAGGGTTAGGGTTAGGGTTAGGGTTAGGGTTAGGGTTAGGGTTAGGGTTAGGGTTAGGGTTAGGGTTAGGGTTAGGGTTAGGGTTAGGGTTAGGGTTAGGGTTAGGGTTAGGGTTAGGGTTAGGGTTAGGGTTAGGGTTAGGGTTAGGGTTAGGGTTAGGGTTAGGGTTAGGGTTAGGGTTAGGGTTAGGGTTAGGGTTAGGGTTAGGGTTAGGGTTAGGGTTAGGGTTAGGGTTAGGGTTAGGGTTAGGGTTAGGGTTAGGGTTAGGGTTAGGGTTAGGGTTAGGGTTAGGGTTAGGGTTAGGGTTAGGGTTAGGGTTAGGGTTAGGGTTAGGGTTAGGGTTAGGGTTAGGGTTAGGGTTAGGGTTAGGGTTAGGGTTAGGGTTAGGGTTAGGGTTAGGGTTAGGGTTAGGGTTAGGGTTAGGGTTAGGGTTAGGGTTAGGGTTAGGGTTAGGGTTAGGGTTAGGGTTAGGGTTAGGGTTAGGGTTAGGGTTAGGGTTAGGGTTAGGGTTAGGGTTAGGGTTAGGGTTAGGGTTAGGGTTAGGGTTAGGGTTAGGGTTAGGGTTAGGGTTAGGGTTAGGGTTAGGGTTAGGGTTAGGGTTAGGGTTAGGGTTAGGGTTAGGGTTAGGGTTAGGGTTAGGGTTAGGGTTAGGGTTAGGGTTAGGGTTAGGGTTAGGGTTAGGGTTAGGGTTAGGGTTAGGGTTAGGGTTAGGGTTAGGGTTAGGGTTAGGGTTAGGGTTAGGGTTAGGGTTAGGGTTAGGGTTAGGGTTAGGGTTAGGGTTAGGGTTAGGGTTAGGGTTAGGGTTAGGGTTAGGGTTAGGGTTAGGGTTAGGGTTAGGGTTAGGGTTAGGGTTAGGGTTAGGGTTAGGGTTAGGGTTAGGGTTAGGGTTAGGGTTAGGGTTAGGGTTAGGGTTAGGGTTAGGGTTAGGGTTAGGGTTAGGGTTAGGGTTAGGGTTAGGGTTAGGGTTAGGGTTAGGGTTAGGGTTAGGGTTAGGGTTAGGGTTAGGGTTAGGGTTAGGGTTAGGGTTAGGGTTAGGGTTAGGGTTAGGGTTAGGGTTAGGGTTAGGGTTAGGGTTAGGGTTAGGGTTAGGGTTAGGGTTAGGGTTAGGGTTAGGGTTAGGGTTAGGGTTAGGGTTAGGGTTAGGGTTAGGGTTAGGGTTAGGGTTAGGGTTAGGGTTAGGGTTAGGGTTAGGGTTAGGGTTAGGGTTAGGGTTAGGGTTAGGGTTAGGGTTAGGGTTAGGGTTAGGGTTAGGGTTAGGGTTAGGGTTAGGGTTAGGGTTAGGGTTAGGGTTAGGGTTAGGGTTAGGGTTAGGGTTAGGGTTAGGGTTAGGGTTAGGGTTAGGGTTAGGGTTAGGGTTAGGGTTAGGGTTAGGGTTAGGGTTAGGGTTAGGGTTAGGGTTAGGGTTAGGGTTAGGGTTAGGGTTAGGGTTAGGGTTAGGGTTAGGGTTAGGGTTAGGGTTAGGGTTAGGGTTAGGGTTAGGGTTAGGGTTAGGGTTAGGGTTAGGGTTAGGGTTAGGGTTAGGGTTAGGGTTAGGGTTAGGGTTAGGGTTAGGGTTAGGGTTAGGGTTAGGGTTAGGGTTAGGGTTAGGGTTAGGGTTAGGGTTAGGGTTAGGGTTAGGGTTAGGGTTAGGGTTAGGGTTAGGGTTAGGGTTAGGGTTAGGGTTAGGGTTAGGGTTAGGGTTAGGGTTAGGGTTAGGGTTAGGGTTAGGGTTAGGGTTAGGGTTAGGGTTAGGGTTAGGGTTAGGGTTAGGGTTAGGGTTAGGGTTAGGGTTAGGGTTAGGGTTAGGGTTAGGGTTAGGGTTAGGGTTAGGGTTAGGGTTAGGGTTAGGGTTAGGGTTAGGGTTAGGGTTAGGGTTAGGGTTAGGGTTAGGGTTAGGGTTAGGGTTAGGGTTAGGGTTAGGGTTAGGGTTAGGGTTAGGGTTAGGGTTAGGGTTAGGGTTAGGGTTAGGGTTAGGGTTAGGGTTAGGGTTAGGGTTAGGGTTAGGGTTAGGGTTAGGGTTAGGGTTAGGGTTAGGGTTAGGGTTAGGGTTAGGGTTAGGGTTAGGGTTAGGGTTAGGGTTAGGGTTAGGGTTAGGGTTAGGGTTAGGGTTAGGGTTAGGGTTAGGGTTAGGGTTAGGGTTAGGGTTAGGGTTAGGGTTAGGGTTAGGGTTAGGGTTAGGGTTAGGGTTAGGGTTAGGGTTAGGGTTAGGGTTAGGGTTAGGGTTAGGGTTAGGGTTAGGGTTAGGGTTAGGGTTAGGGTTAGGGTTAGGGTTAGGGTTAGGGTTAGGGTTAGGGTTAGGGTTAGGGTTAGGGTTAGGGTTAGGGTTAGGGTTAGGGTTAGGGTTAGGGTTAGGGTTAGGGTTAGGGTTAGGGTTAGGGTTAGGGTTAGGGTTAGGGTTAGGGTTAGGGTTAGGGTTAGGGTTAGGGTTAGGGTTAGGGTTAGGGTTAGGGTTAGGGTTAGGGTTAGGGTTAGGGTTAGGGTTAGGGTTAGGGTTAGGGTTAGGGTTAGGGTTAGGGTTAGGGTTAGGGTTAGGGTTAGGGTTAGGGTTAGGGTTAGGGTTAGGGTTAGGGTTAGGGTTAGGGTTAGGGTTAGGGTTAGGGTTAGGGTTAGGGTTAGGGTTAGGGTTAGGGTTAGGGTTAGGGTTAGGGTTAGGGTTAGGGTTAGGGTTAGGGTTAGGGTTAGGGTTAGGGTTAGGGTTAGGGTTAGGGTTAGGGTTAGGGTTAGGGTTAGGGTTAGGGTTAGGGTTAGGGTTAGGGTTAGGGTTAGGGTTAGGGTTAGGGTTAGGGTTAGGGTTAGGGTTAGGGTTAGGGTTAGGGTTAGGGTTAGGGTTAGGGTTAGGGTTAGGGTTAGGGTTAGGGTTAGGGTTAGGGTTAGGGTTAGGGTTAGGGTTAGGGTTAGGGTTAGGGTTAGGGTTAGGGTTAGGGTTAGGGTTAGGGTTAGGGTTAGGGTTAGGGTTAGGGTTAGGGTTAGGGTTAGGGTTAGGGTTAGGGTTAGGGTTAGGGTTAGGGTTAGGGTTAGGGTTAGGGTTAGGGTTAGGGTTAGGGTTAGGGTTAGGGTTAGGGTTAGGGTTAGGGTTAGGGTTAGGGTTAGGGTTAGGGTTAGGGTTAGGGTTAGGGTTAGGGTTAGGGTTAGGGTTAGGGTTAGGGTTAGGGTTAGGGTTAGGGTTAGGGTTAGGGTTAGGGTTAGGGTTAGGGTTAGGGTTAGGGTTAGGGTTAGGGTTAGGGTTAGGGTTAGGGTTAGGGTTAGGGTTAGGGTTAGGGTTAGGGTTAGGGTTAGGGTTAGGGTTAGGGTTAGGGTTAGGGTTAGGGTTAGGGTTAGGGTTAGGGTTAGGGTTAGGGTTAGGGTTAGGGTTAGGGTTAGGGTTAGGGTTAGGGTTAGGGTTAGGGTTAGGGTTAGGGTTAGGGTTAGGGTTAGGGTTAGGGTTAGGGTTAGGGTTAGGGTTAGGGTTAGGGTTAGGGTTAGGGTTAGGGTTAGGGTTAGGGTTAGGGTTAGGGTTAGGGTTAGGGTTAGGGTTAGGGTTAGGGTTAGGGTTAGGGTTAGGGTTAGGGTTAGGGTTAGGGTTAGGGTTAGGGTTAGGGTTAGGGTTAGGGTTAGGGTTAGGGTTAGGGTTAGGGTTAGGGTTAGGGTTAGGGTTAGGGTTAGGGTTAGGGTTAGGGTTAGGGTTAGGGTTAGGGTTAGGGTTAGGGTTAGGGTTAGGGTTAGGGTTAGGGTTAGGGTTAGGGTTAGGGTTAGGGTTAGGGTTAGGGTTAGGGTTAGGGTTAGGGTTAGGGTTAGGGTTAGGGTTAGGGTTAGGGTTAGGGTTAGGGTTAGGGTTAGGGTTAGGGTTAGGGTTAGGGTTAGGGTTAGGGTTAGGGTTAGGGTTAGGGTTAGGGTTAGGGTTAGGGTTAGGGTTAGGGTTAGGGTTAGGGTTAGGGTTAGGGTTAGGGTTAGGGTTAGGGTTAGGGTTAGGGTTAGGGTTAGGGTTAGGGTTAGGGTTAGGGTTAGGGTTAGGGTTAGGGTTAGGGTTAGGGTTAGGGTTAGGGTTAGGGTTAGGGTTAGGGTTAGGGTTAGGGTTAGGGTTAGGGTTAGGGTTAGGGTTAGGGTTAGGGTTAGGGTTAGGGTTAGGGTTAGGGTTAGGGTTAGGGTTAGGGTTAGGGTTAGGGTTAGGGTTAGGGTTAGGGTTAGGGTTAGGGTTAGGGTTAGGGTTAGGGTTAGGGTTAGGGTTAGGGTTAGGGTTAGGGTTAGGGTTAGGGTTAGGGTTAGGGTTAGGGTTAGGGTTAGGGTTAGGGTTAGGGTTAGGGTTAGGGTTAGGGTTAGGGTTAGGGTTAGGGTTAGGGTTAGGGTTAGGGTTAGGGTTAGGGTTAGGGTTAGGGTTAGGGTTAGGGTTAGGGTTAGGGTTAGGGTTAGGGTTAGGGTTAGGGTTAGGGTTAGGGTTAGGGTTAGGGTTAGGGTTAGGGTTAGGGTTAGGGTTAGGGTTAGGGTTAGGGTTAGGGTTAGGGTTAGGGTTAGGGTTAGGGTTAGGGTTAGGGTTAGGGTTAGGGTTAGGGTTAGGGTTAGGGTTAGGGTTAGGGTTAGGGTTAGGGTTAGGGTTAGGGTTAGGGTTAGGGTTAGGGTTAGGGTTAGGGTTAGGGTTAGGGTTAGGGTTAGGGTTAGGGTTAGGGTTAGGGTTAGGGTTAGGGTTAGGGTTAGGGTTAGGGTTAGGGTTAGGGTTAGGGTTAGGGTTAGGGTTAGGGTTAGGGTTAGGGTTAGGGTTAGGGTTAGGGTTAGGGTTAGGGTTAGGGTTAGGGTTAGGGTTAGGGTTAGGGTTAGGGTTAGGGTTAGGGTTAGGGTTAGGGTTAGGGTTAGGGTTAGGGTTAGGGTTAGGGTTAGGGTTAGGGTTAGGGTTAGGGTTAGGGTTAGGGTTAGGGTTAGGGTTAGGGTTAGGGTTAGGGTTAGGGTTAGGGTTAGGGTTAGGGTTAGGGTTAGGGTTAGGGTTAGGGTTAGGGTTAGGGTTAGGGTTAGGGTTAGGGTTAGGGTTAGGGTTAGGGTTAGGGTTAGGGTTAGGGTTAGGGTTAGGGTTAGGGTTAGGGTTAGGGTTAGGGTTAGGGTTAGGGTTAGGGTTAGGGTTAGGGTTAGGGTTAGGGTTAGGGTTAGGGTTAGGGTTAGGGTTAGGGTTAGGGTTAGGGTTAGGGTTAGGGTTAGGGTTAGGGTTAGGGTTAGGGTTAGGGTTAGGGTTAGGGTTAGGGTTAGGGTTAGGGTTAGGGTTAGGGTTAGGGTTAGGGTTAGGGTTAGGGTTAGGGTTAGGGTTAGGGTTAGGGTTAGGGTTAGGGTTAGGGTTAGGGTTAGGGTTAGGGTTAGGGTTAGGGTTAGGGTTAGGGTTAGGGTTAGGGTTAGGGTTAGGGTTAGGGTTAGGGTTAGGGTTAGGGTTAGGGTTATGGGTTAGGGTTAGGGTTAGGGTTAGGGTTAGGGTTAGGGTTAGGGTTAGGGTTAGGGTTAGGGTTAGGGTTAGGGTTAGGGTTAGGGTTAGGGTTAGGGTTAGGGTTAGGGTTAGGGTTAGGGTTAGGGTTAGGGTTAGGGTTAGGGTTAGGGTTAGGGTTAGGGTTAGGGTTAGGGTTAGGGTTAGGGTTAGGGTTAGGGTTAGGGTTAGGGTTAGGGTTAGGGTTAGGGTTAGGGTTAGGGTTAGGGTTAGGGTTAGGGTTAGGGTTAGGGTTAGGGTTAGGGTTAGGGTTAGGGTTAGGGTTAGGGTTAGGGTTAGGGTTAGGGTTAGGGTTAGGGTTAGGGTTAGGGTTAGGGTTAGGGTTAGGGTTAGGGTTAGGGTTAGGGTTAGGGTTAGGGTTAGGGTTAGGGTTAGGGTTAGGGTTAGGGTTAGGGTTAGGGTTAGGGTTAGGGTTAGGGTTAGGGTTAGGGTTAGGGTTAGGGTTAGGGTTAGGGTTAGGGTTAGGGTTAGGGTTAGGGTTAGGGTTAGGGTTAGGGTTAGGGTTAGGGTTAGGGTTAGGGTTAGGGTTAGGGTTAGGGTTAGGGTTAGGGTTAGGGTTAGGGTTAGGGTTAGGGTTAGGGTTAGGGTTAGGGTTAGGGTTAGGGTTAGGGTTAGGGTTAGGGTTAGGGTTAGGGTTAGGGTTAGGGTTAGGGTTAGGGTTAGGGTTAGGGTTAGGGTTAGGGTTAGGGTTAGGGTTAGGGTTAGGGTTAGGGTTAGGGTTAGGGTTAGGGTTAGGGTTAGGGTTAGGGTTAGGGTTAGGGTTAGGGTTAGGGTTAGGGTTAGGGTTAGGGTTAGGGTTAGGGTTAGGGTTAGGGTTAGGGTTAGGGTTAGGGTTAGGGTTAGGGTTTAGGAGTTACGGGTTAGGTTCAGGGTTAGGGTTAGGGTTAGGTTAGGGTTAAAGGTTAGGGTAGGTTAGGGTTAGGGTTCGGGTTAGTGGTTAGGGTTAGGGTTAGGGTTAGGAGGGTAGGGTAGGTTAGGTTAGGGTTAGGGTTAGGGTTAGGTAGGGTTAGGGTTAGGTAGGTTAGGTAGGGTTAGGTTAGGGTTAGGGTTAGGGTTAGGGTTAGGGTTAGGGTTAGGGTTAGGGTTAGGGTTAGGGTTAGGGTTAGGGTTAGGGTTAGGGTTAGGGTTAGGGTTAGGGTTAGGGTTAGGGTTAGGGTTAGGGTTAGGGTTAGGGTTAGGGTTAGGGTTAGGGTTAGGGTTAGGGTTAGGGTTAGGGTTAGGGTTAGGGTTAGGGTTAGGGTTAGGGTTAGGGTTAGGGTTAGGGTTAGGGTTAGGGTTAGGGTTAGGGTTAGGGTTAGGGTTAGGGTTAGGGTTAGGGTTAGGGTTAGGGTTAGGGTTAGGGTTAGGGTTAGGGTTAGGGTTAGGGTTAGGGTTAGGGTTAGGGTTAGGGTTAGGGTTAGGGTTAGGGTTAGGGTTAGGGTTAGGGTTAGGGTTAGGGTTAGGGTTAGGGTTAGGGTTAGGGTTAGGGTTAGGGTTAGGGTTAGGGTTAGGGTTAGGGTTAGGGTTAGGGTTAGGGTTAGGGTTAGGGTTAGGGTTAGGGTTAGGGTTAGGGTTAGGGTTAGGGTTAGGGTTAGGGTTAGGGTTAGGGTTAGGGTTAGGGTTAGGGTTAGGGTTAGGGTTAGGGTTAGGGTTAGGGTTAGGGTTAGGGTTAGGGTTAGGGTTAGGGTTAGGGTTAGGGTTAGGGTTAGGGTTAGGGTTAGGGTTAGGGTTAGGGTTAGGGTTAGGGTTAGGGTTAGGGTTAGGGTTAGGGTTAGGGTTAGGGTTAGGGTTAGG
>CM057470.1:124961925-124974925 GCA_030035585.1 Dugong dugon
GGTTAGGGTTAGGGTTAGGGTTAGGGTTAGGGTTAGGGTTAGGGTTAGGGTTAGGGTTAGGGTTAGGGTTAGGGTTAGGGTTAGGGTTAGGGTTAGGGTTAGGGTTAGGGTTAGGGTTAGGGTTAGGGTTAGGGTTAGGGTTAGGGTTAGGGTTAGGGTTAGGGTTAGGGTTAGGGTTAGGGTTAGGGTTAGGGTTAGGGTTAGGGTTAGGGTTAGGGTTAGGGTTAGGGTTAGGGTTAGGGTTAGGGTTAGGGTTAGGGTTAGGGTTAGGGTTAGGGTTAGGGTTAGGGTTAGGGTTAGGGTTAGGGTTAGGGTTAGGGTTAGGGTTAGGGTTAGGGTTAGGGTTAGGGTTAGGGTTAGGGTTAGGGTTAGGGTTAGGGTTAGGGTTAGGGTTAGGGTTAGGGTTAGGGTTAGGGTTAGGGTTAGGGTTAGGGTTAGGGTTAGGGTTAGGGTTAGGGTTAGGGTTAGGGTTAGGGTTAGGGTTAGGGTTAGGGTTAGGGTTAGGGTTAGGGTTAGGGTTAGGGTTAGGGTTAGGGTTAGGGTTAGGGTTAGGGTTAGGGTTAGGGTTAGGGTTAGGGTTAGGGTTAGGGTTAGGGTTAGGGTTAGGGTTAGGGTTAGGGTTAGGGTTAGGGTTAGGGTTAGGGTTAGGGTTAGGGTTAGGGTTAGGGTTAGGGTTAGGGTTAGGGTTAGGGTTAGGGTTAGGGTTAGGGTTAGGGTTAGGGTTAGGGTTAGGGTTAGGGTTAGGGTTAGGGTTAGGGTTAGGGTTAGGGTTAGGGTTAGGGTTAGGGTTAGGGTTAGGGTTAGGGTTAGGGTTAGGGTTAGGGTTAGGGTTAGGGTTAGGGTTAGGGTTAGGGTTAGGGTTAGGGTTAGGGTTAGGGTTAGGGTTAGGGTTAGGGTTAGGGTTAGGGTTAGGGTTAGGGTTAGGGTTAGGGTTAGGGTTAGGGTTAGGGTTAGGGTTAGGGTTAGGGTTAGGGTTAGGGTTAGGGTTAGGGTTAGGGTTAGGGTTAGGGTTAGGGTTAGGGTTAGGGTTAGGGTTAGGGTTAGGGTTAGGGTTAGGGTTAGGGTTAGGGTTAGGGTTAGGGTTAGGGTTAGGGTTAGGGTTAGGGTTAGGGTTAGGGTTAGGGTTAGGGTTAGGGTTAGGGTTAGGGTTAGGGTTAGGGTTAGGGTTAGGGTTAGGGTTAGGGTTAGGGTTAGGGTTAGGGTTAGGGTTAGGGTTAGGGTTAGGGTTAGGGTTAGGGTTAGGGTTAGGGTTAGGGTTAGGGTTAGGGTTAGGGTTAGGGTTAGGGTTAGGGTTAGGGTTAGGGTTAGGGTTAGGGTTAGGGTTAGGGTTAGGGTTAGGGTTAGGGTTAGGGTTAGGGTTAGGGTTAGGGTTAGGGTTAGGGTTAGGGTTAGGGTTAGGGTTAGGGTTAGGGTTAGGGTTAGGGTTAGGGTTAGGGTTAGGGTTAGGGTTAGGGTTAGGGTTAGGGTTAGGGTTAGGGTTAGGGTTAGGGTTAGGGTTAGGGTTAGGGTTAGGGTTAGGGTTAGGGTTAGGGTTAGGGTTAGGGTTAGGGTTAGGGTTAGGGTTAGGGTTAGGGTTAGGGTTAGGGTTAGGGTTAGGGTTAGGGTTAGGGTTAGGGTTAGGGTTAGGGTTAGGGTTAGGGTTAGGGTTAGGGTTAGGGTTAGGGTTAGGGTTAGGGTTAGGGTTAGGGTTAGGGTTAGGGTTAGGGTTAGGGTTAGGGTTAGGGTTAGGGTTAGGGTTAGGGTTAGGGTTAGGGTTAGGGTTAGGGTTAGGGTTAGGGTTAGGGTTAGGGTTAGGGTTAGGGTTAGGGTTAGGGTTAGGGTTAGGGTTAGGGTTAGGGTTAGGGTTAGGGTTAGGGTTAGGGTTAGGGTTAGGGTTAGGGTTAGGGTTAGGGTTAGGGTTAGGGTTAGGGTTAGGGTTAGGGTTAGGGTTAGGGTTAGGGTTAGGGTTAGGGTTAGGGTTAGGGTTAGGGTTAGGGTTAGGGTTAGGGTTAGGGTTAGGGTTAGGGTTAGGGTTAGGGTTAGGGTTAGGGTTAGGGTTAGGGTTAGGGTTAGGGTTAGGGTTAGGGTTAGGGTTAGGGTTAGGGTTAGGGTTAGGGTTAGGGTTAGGGTTAGGGTTAGGGTTAGGGTTAGGGTTAGGGTTAGGGTTAGGGTTAGGGTTAGGGTTAGGGTTAGGGTTAGGGTTAGGGTTAGGGTTAGGGTTAGGGTTAGGGTTAGGGTTAGGGTTAGGGTTAGGGTTAGGGTTAGGGTTAGGGTTAGGGTTAGGGTTAGGGTTAGGGTTAGGGTTAGGGTTAGGGTTAGGGTTAGGGTTAGGGTTAGGGTTAGGGTTAGGGTTAGGGTTAGGGTTAGGGTTAGGGTTAGGGTTAGGGTTAGGGTTAGGGTTAGGGTTAGGGTTAGGGTTAGGGTTAGGGTTAGGGTTAGGGTTAGGGTTAGGGTTAGGGTTAGGGTTAGGGTTAGGGTTAGGGTTAGGGTTAGGGTTAGGGTTAGGGTTAGGGTTAGGGTTAGGGTTAGGGTTAGGGTTAGGGTTAGGGTTAGGGTTAGGGTTAGGGTTAGGGTTAGGGTTAGGGTTAGGGTTAGGGTTAGGGTTAGGGTTAGGGTTAGGGTTAGGGTTAGGGTTAGGGTTAGGGTTAGGGTTAGGGTTAGGGTTAGGGTTAGGGTTAGGGTTAGGGTTAGGGTTAGGGTTAGGGTTAGGGTTAGGGTTAGGGTTAGGGTTAGGGTTAGGGTTAGGGTTAGGGTTAGGGTTAGGGTTAGGGTTAGGGTTAGGGTTAGGGTTAGGGTTAGGGTTAGGGTTAGGGTTAGGGTTAGGGTTAGGGTTAGGGTTAGGGTTAGGGTTAGGGTTAGGGTTAGGGTTAGGGTTAGGGTTAGGGTTAGGGTTAGGGTTAGGGTTAGGGTTAGGGTTAGGGTTAGGGTTAGGGTTAGGGTTAGGGTTAGGGTTAGGGTTAGGGTTAGGGTTAGGGTTAGGGTTAGGGTTAGGGTTAGGGTTAGGGTTAGGGTTAGGGTTAGGGTTAGGGTTAGGGTTAGGGTTAGGGTTAGGGTTAGGGTTAGGGTTAGGGTTAGGGTTAGGGTTAGGGTTAGGGTTAGGGTTAGGGTTAGGGTTAGGGTTAGGGTTAGGGTTAGGGTTAGGGTTAGGGTTAGGGTTAGGGTTAGGGTTAGGGTTAGGGTTAGGGTTAGGGTTAGGGTTAGGGTTAGGGTTAGGGTTAGGGTTAGGGTTAGGGTTAGGGTTAGGGTTAGGGTTAGGGTTAGGGTTAGGGTTAGGGTTAGGGTTAGGGTTAGGGTTAGGGTTAGGGTTAGGGTTAGGGTTAGGGTTAGGGTTAGGGTTAGGGTTAGGGTTAGGGTTAGGGTTAGGGTTAGGGTTAGGGTTAGGGTTAGGGTTAGGGTTAGGGTTAGGGTTAGGGTTAGGGTTAGGGTTAGGGTTAGGGTTAGGGTTAGGGTTAGGGTTAGGGTTAGGGTTAGGGTTAGGGTTAGGGTTAGGGTTAGGGTTAGGGTTAGGGTTAGGGTTAGGGTTAGGGTTAGGGTTAGGGTTAGGGTTAGGGTTAGGGTTAGGGTTAGGGTTAGGGTTAGGGTTAGGGTTAGGGTTAGGGTTAGGGTTAGGGTTAGGGTTAGGGTTAGGGTTAGGGTTAGGGTTAGGGTTAGGGTTAGGGTTAGGGTTAGGGTTAGGGTTAGGGTTAGGGTTAGGGTTAGGGTTAGGGTTAGGGTTAGGGTTAGGGTTAGGGTTAGGGTTAGGGTTAGGGTTAGGGTTAGGGTTAGGGTTAGGGTTAGGGTTAGGGTTAGGGTTAGGGTTAGGGTTAGGGTTAGGGTTAGGGTTAGGGTTAGGGTTAGGGTTAGGGTTAGGGTTAGGGTTAGGGTTAGGGTTAGGGTTAGGGTTAGGGTTAGGGTTAGGGTTAGGGTTAGGGTTAGGGTTAGGGTTAGGGTTAGGGTTAGGGTTAGGGTTAGGGTTAGGGTTAGGGTTAGGGTTAGGGTTAGGGTTAGGGTTAGGGTTAGGGTTAGGGTTAGGGTTAGGGTTAGGGTTAGGGTTAGGGTTAGGGTTAGGGTTAGGGTTAGGGTTAGGGTTAGGGTTAGGGTTAGGGTTAGGGTTAGGGTTAGGGTTAGGGTTAGGGTTAGGGTTAGGGTTAGGGTTAGGGTTAGGGTTAGGGTTAGGGTTAGGGTTAGGGTTAGGGTTAGGGTTAGGGTTAGGGTTAGGGTTAGGGTTAGGGTTAGGGTTAGGGTTAGGGTTAGGGTTAGGGTTAGGGTTAGGGTTAGGGTTAGGGTTAGGGTTAGGGTTAGGGTTAGGGTTAGGGTTAGGGTTAGGGTTAGGGTTAGGGTTAGGGTTAGGGTTAGGGTTAGGGTTAGGGTTAGGGTTAGGGTTAGGGTTAGGGTTAGGGTTAGGGTTAGGGTTAGGGTTAGGGTTAGGGTTAGGGTTAGGGTTAGGGTTAGGGTTAGGGTTAGGGTTAGGGTTAGGGTTAGGGTTAGGGTTAGGGTTAGGGTTAGGGTTAGGGTTAGGGTTAGGGTTAGGGTTAGGGTTAGGGTTAGGGTTAGGGTTAGGGTTAGGGTTAGGGTTAGGGTTAGGGTTAGGGTTAGGGTTAGGGTTAGGGTTAGGGTTAGGGTTAGGGTTAGGGTTAGGGTTAGGGTTAGGGTTAGGGTTAGGGTTAGGGTTAGGGTTAGGGTTAGGGTTAGGGTTAGGGTTAGGGTTAGGGTTAGGGTTAGGGTTAGGGTTAGGGTTAGGGTTAGGGTTAGGGTTAGGGTTAGGGTTAGGGTTAGGGTTAGGGTTAGGGTTAGGGTTAGGGTTAGGGTTAGGGTTAGGGTTAGGGTTAGGGTTAGGGTTAGGGTTAGGGTTAGGGTTAGTTAGGGTTAGGGTTAGGGTTAGGGTTAGGGTTAGGGTTAGGGTTAGGGTTAGGGTTAGGGTTAGGGTTAGGGTTAGGGTTAGGGTTAGGGTTAGGGTTAGGGTTAGGGTTAGGGTTAGGGTTAGGGTTAGGGTTAGGGTTAGGGTTAGGGTTAGGGTTAGGGTTAGGGTTAGGGTTAGGGTTAGGGTTAGGGTTAGGGTTAGGGTTAGGGTTAGGGTTAGGGTTAGGGTTAGGGTTAGGGTTAGGGTTAGGGTTAGGGTTAGGGTTAGGGTTAGGGTTAGGGTTAGGGTTAGGGTTAGGGTTAGGGTTAGGGTTAGGGTTAGGGTTAGGGTTAGGGTTAGGGTTAGGGTTAGGGTTAGGGTTAGGGTTAGGGTTAGGGTTAGGGTTAGGGTTAGGGTTAGGGTTAGGGTTAGGGTTAGGGTTAGGGTTAGGGTTAGGGTTAGGGTTAGGGTTAGGGTTAGGGTTAGGGTTAGGGTTAGGGTTAGGGTTAGGGTTAGGGTTAGGGTTAGGGTTAGGGTTAGGGTTAGGGTTAGGGTTAGGGTTAGGGTTAGGGTTAGGGTTAGGGTTAGGGTTAGGGTTAGGGTTAGGGTTAGGGTTAGGGTTAGGGTTAGGGTTAGGGTTAGGGTTAGGGTTAGGGTTAGGGTTAGGGTTAGGGTTAGGGTTAGGGTTAGGGTTAGGGTTAGGGTTAGGGTTAGGGTTAGGGTTAGGGTTAGGGTTAGGGTTAGGGTTAGGGTTAGGGTTAGGGTTAGGGTTAGGGTTAGGGTTAGGGTTAGGGTTAGGGTTAGGGTTAGGGTTAGGGTTAGGGTTAGGGTTAGGGTTAGGGTTAGGGTTAGGGTTAGGGTTAGGGTTAGGGTTAGGGTTAGGGTTAGGGTTAGGGTTAGGGTTAGGGTTAGGGTTAGGGTTAGGGTTAGGGTTAGGGTTAGGGTTAGGGTTAGGGTTAGGGTTAGGGTTAGGGTTAGGGTTAGGGTTAGGGTTAGGGTTAGGGTTAGGGTTAGGGTTAGGGTTAGGGTTAGGGTTAGGGTTAGGGTTAGGGTTAGGGTTAGGGTTAGGGTTAGGGTTAGGGTTAGGGTTAGGGTTAGGGTTAGGGTTAGGGTTAGGGTTAGGGTTAGGGTTAGGGTTAGGGTTAGGGTTAGGGTTAGGGTTAGGGTTAGGGTTAGGGTTAGGGTTAGGGTTAGGGTTAGGGTTAGGGTTAGGGTTAGGGTTAGGGTTAGGGTTAGGGTTAGGGTTAGGGTTAGGGTTAGGGTTAGGGTTAGGGTTAGGGTTAGGGTTAGGGTTAGGGTTAGGGTTAGGGTTAGGGTTAGGGTTAGGGTTAGGGTTAGGGTTAGGGTTAGGGTTAGGGTTAGGGTTAGGGTTAGGGTTAGGGTTAGGGTTAGGGTTAGGGTTAGGGTTAGGGTTAGGGTTAGGGTTAGGGTTAGGGTTAGGGTTAGGGTTAGGGTTAGGGTTAGGGTTAGGGTTAGGGTTAGGGTTAGGGTTAGGGTTAGGGTTAGGGTTAGGGTTAGGGTTAGGGTTAGGGTTAGGGTTAGGGTTAGGGTTAGGGTTAGGGTTAGGGTTAGGGTTAGGGTTAGGGTTAGGGTTAGGGTTAGGGTTAGGGTTAGGGTTAGGGTTAGGGTTAGGGTTAGGGTTAGGGTTAGGGTTAGGGTTAGGGTTAGGGTTAGGGTTAGGGTTAGGGTTAGGGTTAGGGTTAGGGTTAGGGTTAGGGTTAGGGTTAGGGTTAGGGTTAGGGTTAGGGTTAGGGTTAGGGTTAGGGTTAGGGTTAGGGTTAGGGTTAGGGTTAGGGTTAGGGTTAGGGTTAGGGTTAGGGTTAGGGTTAGGGTTAGGGTTAGGGTTAGGGTTAGGGTTAGGGTTAGGGTTAGGGTTAGGGTTAGGGTTAGGGTTAGGGTTAGGGTTAGGGTTAGGGTTAGGGTTAGGGTTAGGGTTAGGGTTAGGGTTAGGGTTAGGGTTAGGGTTAGGGTTAGGGTTAGGGTTAGGGTTAGGGTTAGGGTTAGGGTTAGGGTTAGGGTTAGGGTTAGGGTTAGGGTTAGGGTTAGGGTTAGGGTTAGGGTTAGGGTTAGGGTTAGGGTTAGGGTTAGGGTTAGGGTTAGGGTTAGGGTTAGGGTTAGGGTTAGGGTTAGGGTTAGGGTTAGGGTTAGGGTTAGGGTTAGGGTTAGGGTTAGGGTTAGGGTTAGGGTTAGGGTTAGGGTTAGGGTTAGGGTTAGGGTTAGGGTTAGGGTTAGGGTTAGGGTTAGGGTTAGGGTTAGGGTTAGGGTTAGGGTTAGGGTTAGGGTTAGGGTTAGGGTTAGGGTTAGGGTTAGGGTTAGGGTTAGGGTTAGGGTTAGGGTTAGGGTTAGGGTTAGGGTTAGGGTTAGGGTTAGGGTTAGGGTTAGGGTTAGGGTTAGGGTTAGGGTTAGGGTTAGGGTTAGGGTTAGGGTTAGGGTTAGGGTTAGGGTTAGGGTTAGGGTTAGGGTTAGGGTTAGGGTTAGGGTTAGGGTTAGGGTTAGGGTTAGGGTTAGGGTTAGGGTTAGGGTTAGGGTTAGGGTTAGGGTTAGGGTTAGGGTTAGGGTTAGGGTTAGGGTTAGGGTTAGGGTTAGGGTTAGGGTTAGGGTTAGGGTTAGGGTTAGGGTTAGGGTTAGGGTTAGGGTTAGGGTTAGGGTTAGGGTTAGGGTTAGGGTTAGGGTTAGGGTTAGGGTTAGGGTTAGGGTTAGGGTTAGGGTTAGGGTTAGGGTTAGGGTTAGGGTTAGGGTTAGGGTTAGGGTTAGGGTTAGGGTTAGGGTTAGGGTTAGGGTTAGGGTTAGGGTTAGGGTTAGGGTTAGGGTTAGGGTTAGGGTTAGGGTTAGGGTTAGGGTTAGGGTTAGGGTTAGGGTTAGGGTTAGGGTTAGGGTTAGGGTTAGGGTTAGGGTTAGGGTTAGGGTTAGGGTTAGGGTTAGGGTTAGGGTTAGGGTTAGGGTTAGGGTTAGGGTTAGGGTTAGGGTTAGGGTTAGGGTTAGGGTTAGGGTTAGGGTTAGGGTTAGGGTTAGGGTTAGGGTTAGGGTTAGGGTTAGGGTTAGGGTTAGGGTTAGGGTTAGGGTTAGGGTTAGGGTTAGGGTTAGGGTTAGGGTTAGGGTTAGGGTTAGGGTTAGGGTTAGGGTTAGGGTTAGGGTTAGGGTTAGGGTTAGGGTTAGGGTTAGGGTTAGGGTTAGGGTTAGGGTTAGGGTTAGGGTTAGGGTTAGGGTTAGGGTTAGGGTTAGGGTTAGGGTTAGGGTTAGGGTTAGGGTTAGGGTTAGGGTTAGGGTTAGGGTTAGGGTTAGGGTTAGGGTTAGGGTTAGGGTTAGGGTTAGGGTTAGGGTTAGGGTTAGGGTTAGGGTTAGGGTTAGGGTTAGGGTTAGGGTTAGGGTTAGGGTTAGGGTTAGGGTTAGGGTTAGGGTTAGGGTTAGGGTTAGGGTTAGGGTTAGGGTTAGGGTTAGGGTTAGGGTTAGGGTTAGGGTTAGGGTTAGGGTTAGGGTTAGGGTTAGGGTTAGGGTTAGGGTTAGGGTTAGGGTTAGGGTTAGGGTTAGGGTTAGGGTTAGGGTTAGGGTTAGGGTTAGGGTTAGGGTTAGGGTTAGGGTTAGGGTTAGGGTTAGGGTTAGGGTTAGGGTTAGGGTTAGGGTTAGGGTTAGGGTTAGGGTTAGGGTTAGGGTTAGGGTTAGGGTTAGGGTTAGGGTTAGGGTTAGGGTTAGGGTTAGGGTTAGGGTTAGGGTTAGGGTTAGGGTTAGGGTTAGGGTTAGGGTTAGGGTTAGGGTTAGGGTTAGGGTTAGGGTTAGGGTTAGGGTTAGGGTTAGGGTTAGGGTTAGGGTTAGGGTTAGGGTTAGGGTTAGGGTTAGGGTTAGGGTTAGGGTTAGGGTTAGGGTTAGGGTTAGGGTTAGGGTTAGGGTTAGGGTTAGGGTTAGGGTTAGGGTTAGGGTTAGGGTTAGGGTTAGGGTTAGGGTTAGGGTTAGGGTTAGGGTTAGGGTTAGGGTTAGGGTTAGGGTTAGGGTTAGGGTTAGGGTTAGGGTTAGGGTTAGGGTTAGGGTTAGGGTTAGGGTTAGGGTTAGGGTTAGGGTTAGGGTTAGGGTTAGGGTTAGGGTTAGGGTTAGGGTTAGGGTTAGGGTTAGGGTTAGGGTTAGGGTTAGGGTTAGGGTTAGGGTTAGGGTTAGGGTTAGGGTTAGGGTTAGGGTTAGGGTTAGGGTTAGGGTTAGGGTTAGGGTTAGGGTTAGGGTTAGGGTTAGGGTTAGGGTTAGGGTTAGGGTTAGGGTTAGGGTTAGGGTTAGGGTTAGGGTTAGGGTTAGGGTTAGGGTTAGGGTTAGGGTTAGGGTTAGGGTTAGGGTTAGGGTTAGGGTTAGGGTTAGGGTTAGGGTTAGGGTTAGGGTTAGGGTTAGGGTTAGGGTTAGGGTTAGGGTTAGGGTTAGGGTTAGGGTTAGGGTTAGGGTTAGGGTTAGGGTTAGGGTTAGGGTTAGGGTTAGGGTTAGGGTTAGGGTTAGGGTTAGGGTTAGGGTTAGGGTTAGGGTTAGGGTTAGGGTTAGGGTTAGGGTTAGGGTTAGGGTTAGGGTTAGGGTTAGGGTTAGGGTTAGGGTTAGGGTTAGGGTTAGGGTTAGGGTTAGGGTTAGGGTTAGGGTTAGGGTTAGGGTTAGGGTTAGGGTTAGGGTTAGGGTTAGGGTTAGGGTTAGGGTTAGGGTTAGGGTTAGGGTTAGGGTTAGGGTTAGGGTTAGGGTTAGGGTTAGGGTTAGGGTTAGGGTTAGGGTTAGGGTTAGGGTTAGGGTTAGGGTTAGGGTTAGGGTTAGGGTTAGGGTTAGGGTTAGGGTTAGGGTTAGGGTTAGGGTTAGGGTTAGGGTTAGGGTTAGGGTTAGGGTTAGGGTTAGGGTTAGGGTTAGGGTTAGGGTTAGGGTTAGGGTTAGGGTTAGGGTTAGGGTTAGGGTTAGGGTTAGGGTTAGGGTTAGGGTTAGGGTTAGGGTTAGGGTTAGGGTTAGGGTTAGGGTTAGGGTTAGGGTTAGGGTTAGGGTTAGGGTTAGGGTTAGGGTTAGGGTTAGGGTTAGGGTTAGGGTTAGGGTTAGGGTTAGGGTTAGGGTTAGGGTTAGGGTTAGGGTTAGGGTTAGGGTTAGGGTTAGGGTTAGGGTTAGGGTTAGGGTTAGGGTTAGGGTTAGGGTTAGGGTTAGGGTTAGGGTTAGGGTTAGGGTTAGGGTTAGGGTTAGGGTTAGGGTTAGGGTTAGGGTTAGGGTTAGGGTTAGGGTTAGGGTTAGGGTTAGGGTTAGGGTTAGGGTTAGGGTTAGGGTTAGGGTTAGGGTTAGGGTTAGGGTTAGGGTTAGGGTTAGGGTTAGGGTTAGGGTTAGGGTTAGGGTTAGGGTTAGGGTTAGGGTTAGGGTTAGGGTTAGGGTTAGGGTTAGGGTTAGGGTTAGGGTTAGGGTTAGGGTTAGGGTTAGGGTTAGGGTTAGGGTTAGGGTTAGGGTTAGGGTTAGGGTTAGGGTTAGGGTTAGGGTTAGGGTTAGGGTTAGGGTTAGGGTTAGGGTTAGGGTTAGGGTTAGGGTTAGGGTTAGGGTTAGGGTTAGGGTTAGGGTTAGGGTTAGGGTTAGGGTTAGGGTTAGGGTTAGGGTTAGGGTTAGGGTTAGGGTTAGGGTTAGGGTTAGGGTTAGGGTTAGGGTTAGGGTTAGGGTTAGGGTTAGGGTTAGGGTTAGGGTTAGGGTTAGGGTTAGGGTTAGGGTTAGGGTTAGGGTTAGGGTTAGGGTTAGGGTTAGGGTTAGGGTTAGGGTTAGGGTTAGGGTTAGGGTTAGGGTTAGGGTTAGGGTTAGGGTTAGGGTTAGGGTTAGGGTTAGGGTTAGGGTTAGGGTTAGGGTTAGGGTTAGGGTTAGGGTTAGGGTTAGGGTTAGGGTTAGGGTTAGGGTTAGGGTTAGGGTTAGGGTTAGGGTTAGGGTTAGGGTTAGGGTTAGGGTTAGGGTTAGGGTTAGGGTTAGGGTTAGGGTTAGGGTTAGGGTTAGGGTTAGGGTTAGGGTTAGGGTTAGGGTTAGGGTTAGGGTTAGGGTTAGGGTTAGGGTTAGGGTTAGGGTTAGGGTTAGGGTTAGGGTTAGGGTTAGGGTTAGGGTTAGGGTTAGGGTTAGGGTTAGGGTTAGGGTTAGGGTTAGGGTTAGGGTTAGGGTTAGGGTTAGGGTTAGGGTTAGGGTTAGGGTTAGGGTTAGGGTTAGGGTTAGGGTTAGGGTTAGGGTTAGGGTTAGGGTTAGGGTTAGGGTTAGGGTTAGGGTTAGGGTTAGGGTTAGGGTTAGGGTTAGGGTTAGGGTTAGGGTTAGGGTTAGGGTTAGGGTTAGGGTTAGGGTTAGGGTTAGGGTTAGGGTTAGGGTTAGGGTTAGGGTTAGGGTTAGGGTTAGGGTTAGGGTTAGGGTTAGGGTTAGGGTTAGGGTTAGGGTTAGGGTTAGGGTTAGGGTTAGGGTTAGGGTTAGGGTTAGGGTTAGGGTTAGGGTTAGGGTTAGGGTTAGGGTTAGGGTTAGGGTTAGGGTTAGGGTTAGGGTTAGGGTTAGGGTTAGGGTTAGGGTTAGGGTTAGGGTTAGGGTTAGGGTTAGGGTTAGGGTTAGGGTTAGGGTTAGGGTTAGGGTTAGGGTTAGGGTTAGGGTTAGGGTTAGGGTTAGGGTTAGGGTTAGGGTTAGGGTTAGGGTTAGGGTTAGGGTTAGGGTTAGGGTTAGGGTTAGGGTTAGGGTTAGGGTTAGGGTTAGGGTTAGGGTTAGGGTTAGGGTTAGGGTTAGGGTTAGGGTTAGGGTTAGGGTTAGGGTTAGGGTTAGGGTTAGGGTTAGGGTTAGGGTTAGGGTTAGGGTTAGGGTTAGGGTTAGGGTTAGGGTTAGGGTTAGGGTTAGGGTTAGGGTTAGGGTTAGGGTTAGGGTTAGGGTTAGGGTTAGGGTTAGGGTTAGGGTTAGGGTTAGGGTTAGGGTTAGGGTTAGGGTTAGGGTTAGGGTTAGGGTTAGGGTTAGGGTTAGGGTTAGGGTTAGGGTTAGGGTTAGGGTTAGGGTTAGGGTTAGGGTTAGGGTTAGGGTTAGGG
This sequence comes from Dugong dugon, assembly GCA_030035585.1. Lineage (NCBI taxonomy): Eukaryota > Metazoa > Chordata > Mammalia > Sirenia > Dugongidae > Dugong > Dugong dugon. The sequence continues at coordinate 124,973,728 of CM057470.1, forward strand.
TTAGGGTTAGGGTTAGGGTTAGGGTTAGGGTTAGGGTTAGGGTTAGGGTTAGGGTTAGGGTTAGGGTTAGGGTTAGGGTTAGGGTTAGGGTTAGGGTTAGGGTTAGGGTTAGGGTTAGGGTTAGGGTTAGGGTTAGGGTTAGGGTTAGGGTTAGGGTTAGGGTTAGGGTTAGGGTTAGGGTTAGGGTTAGGGTTAGGGTTAGGGTTAGGGTTAGGGTTAGGGTTAGGGTTAGGGTTAGGGTTAGGGTTAGGGTTAGGGTTAGGGTTAGGGTTAGGGTTAGGGTTAGGGTTAGGGTTAGGGTTAGGGTTAGGGTTAGGGTTAGGGTTAGGGTTAGGGTTAGGGTTAGGGTTAGGGTTAGGGTTAGGGTTAGGGTTAGGGTTAGGGTTAGGGTTAGGGTTAGGGTTAGGGTTAGGGTTAGGGTTAGGGTTAGGGTTAGGGTTAGGGTTAGGGTTAGGGTTAGGGTTAGGGTTAGGGTTAGGGTTAGGGTTAGGGTTAGGGTTAGGGTTAGGGTTAGGGTTAGGGTTAGGGTTAGGGTTAGGGTTAGGGTTAGGGTTAGGGTTAGGGTTAGGGTTAGGGTTAGGGTTAGGGTTAGGGTTAGGGTTAGGGTTAGGGTTAGGGTTAGGGTTAGGGTTAGGGTTAGGGTTAGGGTTAGGGTTAGGGTTAGGGTTAGGGTTAGGGTTAGGGTTAGGGTTAGGGTTAGGGTTAGGGTTAGGGTTAGGGTTAGGGTTAGGGTTAGGGTTAGGGTTAGGGTTAGGGTTAGGGTTAGGGTTAGGGTTAGGGTTAGGGTTAGGGTTAGGGTTAGGGTTAGGGTTAGGGTTAGGGTTAGGGTTAGGGTTAGGGTTAGGGTTAGGGTTAGGGTTAGGGTTAGGGTTAGGGTTAGGGTTAGGGTTAGGGTTAGGGTTAGGGTTAGGGTTAGGGTTAGGGTTAGGGTTAGGGTTAGGGTTAGGGTTAGGGTTAGGGTTAGGGTTAGGGTTAGGGTTAGGGTTAGGGTTAGGGTTAGGGTTAGGGTTAGGGTTAGGGTTAGGGTTAGGGTTAGGGTTAGGGTTAGGGTTAGGGTTAGGGTTAGGGTTAGGGTTAGGGTTAGGGTTAGGGTTAGGGTTAGGGTTAGGGTTAGGGTTAGGGTTAGGGTTAGGGTTAGGGTTAGGGTTAGGGTTAGGGTTAGGGTTAGGGTTAGGGTTAGGGTTAGGGTTAGGGTTAG
>CM057471.1:0-5000 GCA_030035585.1 Dugong dugon
TAACCCTAACCCTAACCCTAACCCTAACCCTAACCCTAACCCTAACCCTAACCCTAACCCTAACCCTAACCCTAACCCTAACCCTAACCCCCTAACCCTAACCCTAACCCTAACCCTAACCCTAACCCTAACCCTAACCCTAACCCTAACCCTAACCCTAACCCTAACCCTAACCCTAACCCTAACCCTAACCCTAACCCTAACCCTAACCCTAACCCTAACCCTAACCCTAACCCTAACCCTAACCCTAACCCTAACCCTAACCCTAACCCTAACCCTAACCCTAACCCTAACCCTAACCCTAACCCTAACCCTAACCCTAACCCTAACCCTAACCCTAACCCTAACCCTAACCCTAACCCTAACCCTAACCCTAACCCTAACCCTAACCCTAACCCTAACCCTAACCCTAACCCTAACCCTAACCCTAACCCTAACCCTAACCCTAACCCTAACCCTAACCCTAACCCTAACCCTAACCCTAACCCTAACCCTAACCCTAACCCTAACCCTAACCCTAACCCTAACCCTAACCCTAACCCTAACCCTAACCCTAACCCTAACCCTAACCCTAACCCTAACCCTAACCCTAACCCTAACCCTAACCCTAACCCTAACCCTAACCCTAACCCTAACCCTAACCCTAACCCTAACCCTAACCCTAACCCTAACCCTAACCCTAACCCTAACCCTAACCCTAACCCTAACCCTAACCCTAACCCTAACCCTAACCCTAACCCTAACCCTAACCCTAACCCTAACCCTAACCCTAACCCTAACCCTAACCCTAACCCTAACCCTAACCCTAACCCTAACCCTAACCCTAACCCTAACCCTAACCCTAACCCTAACCCTAACCCTAACCCTAACCCTAACCCTAACCCTAACCCTAACCCTAACCCTAACCCTAACCCTAACCCTAACCCTAACCCTAACCCTAACCCTAACCCTAACCCTAACCCTAACCCTAACCCTAACCCTAACCCTAACCCTAACCCTAACCCTAACCCTAACCCTAACCCTAACCCTAACCCTAACCCTAACCCTAACCCTAACCCTAACCCTAACCCTAACCCTAACCCTAACCCTAACCCTAACCCTAACCCTAACCCTAACCCTAACCCTAACCCTAACCCTAACCCTAACCCTAACCCTAACCCTAACCCTAACCCTAACCCTAACCCTAACCCTAACCCTAACCCTAACCCTAACCCTAACCCTAACCCTAACCCTAACCCTAACCCTAACCCTAACCCTAACCCTAACCCTAACCCTAACCCTAACCTAACCCTAACCCTAACCCTAACCCTAACCCTAACCCTAACCCTAACCCTAACCCTAACCCTAACCCTAACCCTAACCCTAACCCTAACCCTAACCCTAACCCTAACCCTAACCCTAACCCTAACCCTAACCCTAACCCTAACCCTAACCCTAACCCTAACCCTAACCCTAACCCTAACCCTAACCCTAACCCTAACCCTAACCCTAACCCTAACCCTAACCCTAACCCTAACCCTAACCCTAACCCTAACCCTAACCCTAACCCTAACCCTAACCCTAACCCTAACCCTAACCCTAACCCTAACCCTAACCCTAACCCTAACCCTAACCCTAACCCTAACCCTAACCCTAACCCTAACCCTAACCCTAACCCTAACCCTAACCCTAACCCTAACCCTAACCCTAACCCTAACCTAACCCTAACCCTAACCCTAACCCTAACCCTAACCCTAACCCTAACCCTAACCCTAACCCTAACCCTAACCCTAACCCTAACCCTAACCCTAACCCTAACCCTAACCCTAACCCTAACCCTAACCCTAACCCTAACCCTAACCCTAACCCTAACCCTAACCCTAACCCTAACCCTAACCCTAACCCTAACCCTAACCCTAACCCTAACCCTAACCCTAACCCTAACCCTAACCCTAACCCTAACCCTAACCCTAACCCTAACCCTAACCCTAACCCTAACCCTAACCCTAACCCTAACCCTAACCCTAACCCTAACCCTAACCCTAACCCTAACCCTAACCCTAACCCTAACCCTAACCCTAACCCTAACCCTAACCCTAACCCTAACCCTAACCCTAACCCTAACCCTAACCCTAACCCTAACCCTAACCCTAACCCTAACCCTAACCCTAACCCTAACCCTAACCCTAACCCTAACCCTAACCCTAACCCTAACCCTAACCCTAACCCTAACCCTAACCCTAACCCTAACCCTAACCCTAACCCTAACCCTAACCCTAACCCTAACCCTAACCCTAACCCTAACCCTAACCCTAACCCTAACCCTAACCCTAACCCTAACCCTAACCCTAACCCTAACCCTAACCCTAACCCTAACCCTAACCCTAACCCTAACCCTAACCCTAACCCTAACCCTAACCCTAACCCTAACCCTAACCCTAACCCTAACCCTAACCCTAACCCTAACCCTAACCCTAACCCTAACCCTAACCTAACCCTAACCCTAACCCTAACCCTAACCCTAACCCTAACCCTAACCCTAACCCTAACCCTAACCCTAACCCTAACCCTAACCCTAACCCTAACCCTAACCCTAACCCTAACCCTAACCCTAACCCTAACCCTAACCCTAACCCTAACCCTAACCCTAACCCTAACCCTAACCCTAACCCTAACCCTAACCCTAACCCTAACCCTAACCCTAACCCTAACCCTAACCCTAACCCTAACCCTAACCCTAACCCTAACCCTAACCCTAACCCTAACCCTAACCCTAACCCTAACCCTAACCCTAACCCTAACCCTAACCCTAACCCTAACCCTAACCCTAACCCTAACCCTAACCCTAACCCTAACCCTAACCCTAACCCTAACCCTAACCCTAACCCTAACCCTAACCCTAACCCTAACCCTAACCCTAACCCTAACCCTAACCCTAACCCTAACCCTAACCCTAACCCTAACCCTAACCCTAACCCTAACCCTAACCCTAACCCTAACCCTAACCCTAACCCTAACCCTAACCCTAACCCTAACCCTAACCCTAACCCTAACCCTAACCCTAACCCTAACCCTAACCCTAACCCTAACCCTAACCCTAACCCTAACCCTAACCCTAACCCTAACCCTAAACCCTAACCCTAACCCCTAACCCTAACCCTAACCCTAACCCTAACCCTAACCCTAACCCTAACCCTAACCCTAACCCTAACCCTAACCCTAACCCTAACCCTAACCCTAACCCTAACCCTAACCCTAACCCTAACCCTAACCCTAACCCTAACCCTAACCCGAACCCTAACCCTAACCCTAACCCGAACCCTAACCCTAACCCTAACCCGAACCCTAACCCTAACCCGAACCCTAACCCGAACCCTAACCCGAACCCGAACCCTAACCCTAACCCTAACCCTAACCCTAACCCGAACCCTAACCCTAACCCTAACCCTAACCCGAACCCTAACCCGAACCCTAACCCTAACCCTAACCCTAACCCTAACCCTAACCCGAACCCTAACCCGAACCCTAACCCGAACCCTAACCCTAACCCGAACCCTAACCCTAACCCTAACCCGAACCCTAACCCGAACCCTAACCCTAACCCTAACCCGAACCCTAACCCTAACCCTAACCCGAACCCTAACCCTAACCCTAACCCGAACCCTAACCCTAACCCTAACCCTAACCCTAACCCTAACCCTAACCCTAACCCTAACCCTAACCCTAACCCTAACCCTAACCCTAACCCTAACCCTAACCCTAACCCTAACCCGAACCCTAACCCTAACCCGAACCCTAACCCTAACCCTAACCCTAACCCGAACCCTAACCCTAACCCGAACCCTAACCCTAACCCGAACCCTAACCCGAACCCTAACCCTAACCCGAACCCTAACCCTAACCCGAACCCTAACCCTAACCCTAACCCTAACCCGAACCCTAACCCTAACCCTAACCCTAACCCTAACCCTAACCCTAACCCTAACCCTAACCCTAACCCGAACCCTAACCCTAACCCTAACCCGAACCCTAACCCTAACCCGAACCCTAACCCTAACCCTAACCCTAACCCTAACCCTAACCCGAACCCTAACCCTAACCCGAACCCTAACCCTAACCCTAACCCTAACCCGAACCCTAACCCTAACCCTAACCCTAACCCTAACCCTAACCCTAACCCGAACCCTAACCCTAACCCTAACCCTAACCCTAACCCTAACCCTAACCCTAACCCTAACCCTAACCCGAACCCTAACCCGAACCCTAACCCTAACCCTAACCCGAACCCTAACCCGAACCCTAACCCGAACCCTAACCCTAACCCTAACCCTAACCCTAACCCGAACCCTAACCCTAACCCTAACCCGAACCCTAACCCTAACCCTAACCCGAACCCTAACCCTAACCCTAACCCTAACCCTAACCCTAACCCTAACCCGAACCCTAACCCGAACCCTAACCCTAACCCTAACCCTAACCCTAACCCGAACCCTAACCCGAACCCTAACCCGAACCCTAACCCTAACCCTAACCCGAACCCTAACCCTAACCCGAACCCGAACCCGAACCCTAACCCTAACCCTAACCCTAACCCTAACCCGAACCCGAACCCTAACCCTAACCCTAACCCTAACCCTAACCCTAACCCGAACCCTAACCCTAACCCGAACCCTAACCCTAACCCGAACCCTAACCCTAACCCTAACCCGAACCCTAACCCTAACCCGAACCCTAACCCTAACCCGAACCCTAACCCTAACCCTAACCCTAACCCTAACCCTAACCCGAACCCTAACCCTAACCCTAACCCGAACCCTAACCCTAACCCTAACCCTAACCCTAACCCGAACCCTAACCCTAACCCTAACCCGAACCCTAACCCTAAACCTAACCCGAACCCTAACCCGAACCCTAACCCTAACCCTAACCCGAACCCTAACCCTAAACCCTAACCCTAACCCTAACCCTAACCCTAACCCTAACCCTAACCCGAACCCTAACCCGAACCCTAACCCTAAACC
>CM057471.1:10000-12500 GCA_030035585.1 Dugong dugon
CTAACCCTAACCCTAACCCTAACCCGAACCCTAACCCTAACCCTAACCCGAACCCTAACCCTAACCCTAACCCTAACCCGAACCCTAACCCTAACCCTAACCCTAACCCTAACCCTAACCCGAACCCTAACCCTAACCCTAACCCTAACCCTAACCCTAACCCTAACCCGAACCCTAAACCCTAACCCTAACCCTAACCCTAACCCTAACCCGAACCCTAACCCTAACCCTAACCCTAACCCGAACCCGAACCCTAACCCTAACCCTAACCCTAACCCTAACCCGAACCCTAACCCTAACCCTAACCCTAACCCGAACCCTAACCCTAACCCTAACCCTAACCCTAACCCGAACCCTAACCCTAACCCGAACCCTAACCCTAACCCTAACCCTAACCCTAACCCGAACCCTAACCCGAACCCTAACCCGAACCCTAACCCTAACCCGAACCCTAACCCTAACCCTAACCCGAACCCTAACCCAAACCCGAACCCTAACCCTAACCCGAACCCGAACCCTAACCCGAACCCGAACCCTAACCCGAACCCTAACCCTAACCCGAACCCTAACCCGAACCCGAACCCGAACCCTAACCCGAACCCTAACCCTAACCCTAACCCTAACCCGAACCCGAACCCTAACCCTAACCCTAACCCTAACCCTAACCCTAACCCTAACCCTAACCCTAACCCTAACCCTAACCCTAACCCTAACCCTAACCCTAACCCGAACCCTAACCCTAACCCTAACCCGAACCCTAACCCTAACCCTAACCCGAACCCTAACCCTAACCCGAACCCTAACCCTAACCCTAACCCGAACCCTAACCCTAACCCTAACCCGAACCCGAACCCTAACCCGAACCCTAACCCTAACCCGAACCCTAACCCTAACCCCAACCCGAACCCTAACCCTAACCCTAACCCGAACCCTAACCCTAACCCGAACCCTAACCCTAACCCTAACCCTAACCCTAACCCGAACCCTAACCCGAACCCTAACCCTAACCCTAACCCTAACCCTAACCCTAACCCTAACCCTAACCCTAACCCTAACCCTAACCCTAACCCTAACCCTAACCCTAACCCTAACCCTAACCCTAACCCTAACCCGAACCCTAACCCGAACCCTAACCCTAACCCTAACCCTAACCCTAACCCTAACCCTAACCCGAACCCGAACCCTAACCCGAACCCTAACCCTAACCCTAACCCTAACCCTAACCCTAACCCGAACCCTAACCCTAACCCTAACCCGAACCCTAACCCTAACCCGAACCCGAACCCTAACCCTAACCCGAACCCTAACCCTAACCCTAACCCTAACCCTAACCCTAACCCTAACCCTAACCCTAACCCGAACCCGAACCCTAACCCTAACCCTAACCCTAACCCTAACCCTAACCCTAACCCTAACCCTAACCCTAACCCTAACCCTAACCCTAACCCTAACCCTAACCCTAACCCTAACCCTAACCCCTAACCCTAACCCTAACCCTAACCCTAACCCTAACCCGAACCCTAACCCTAACCCTAACCCTAACCCTAACCCCTAACCCTAACCCGAACCCGAACCCGAACCCTAACCCGAACCCTAACCCTAACCCTAACCCTAACCCGAACCCTAACCCGAACCCTAACCCTAACCCTAACCCTAACCCGAACCCTAACCCTAACCCGAACCCTAACCCTAACCCTAACCCGAACCCGAACCCTAACCCGAACCCTAACCCTAACCCTAACCCTAACCCGAACCCTAACCCTAACCCTAACCCTAACCCGAACCCTAACCCGAACCCTAACCCGAACCCTAACCCTAACCCTAACCCTAACCCGAACCCTAACCCGAACCCTAACCCGAACCCTAACCCTAACCCGAACCCTAACCCTAACCCTAACCCTAACCCTAACCCTAACCCTAACCCTAACCCTAACCCTAACCCTAACCCTAACCCTAACCCTAACCCTAACCCTAACCCTAACCCTAACCCTAACCCTAACCCTAACCCTAACCCTAACCCTAACCCTAACCCTAACCCTAACCCTAACCCTAACCCTAACCCTAACCCTAACCCTAACCCTAACCCTAACCCTAACCCTAACCCTAACCCTAACCCTAACCCTAACCCTAACCCTAACCCTAACCCTAACCCTAACCCTAACCCTAACCCGAACCCTAACCCTAACCCTAACCCTAACCCTAACCCTAACCCTAACCCTAACCCTAACCCTAACCCGAACCCTAACCCTAACCCTAACCCGAACCCTAACCCTAACCCTAACCCTAACCCGAACCCTAACCCTAACCCTAACCCTAACCCGAACCCTAACCCTAACCCTAACCCGAACCCTAACCCTAACCCTAACCCTAACCCGAACCCTAACCCTAACCCTAACCCTAACCCTAACCCTAACCCGAACCCTAACCCTAACCCTAACCCTAACCCTAACCCTAACCCTAACCCGAACCCTAAACCCTAACCCTAACCCTAACCCTAACC